>VDFB02264589.1:0-25780 GCA_007258455.2 Sequoia sempervirens
CAAAGGAAAGATTTAGCAATCATATAAGTTTACAAAATTTAAAAACAAAAAATATGAACATTCTACACATTTGACTAAACAAATTACAAGTCTTTTTATATTTTTTATTTACTAATTAATTGCTTTTACAATATAAAGCCCGGTTTTAGATCAAAAATCAACATTGGTAGACTGAATAATAATAAGAGTCACAGAAGCAAGCACAATTATACCATAGTGATGTTGTTGATCTATGTAAAGATTAAGGTTGTATTTCTTATTTATTAAAAAAATTAAAGAATAAGTAAATATACGTGGTGAATATACCACGACGATGAATTATTGGTGGTGAATTGTATACACGATGAATATGTCACAATGATGAATTGCTGGTGGTGAATTGCTAGCAATGAATTTTCCTAGAGCCATTACAAAGATAGATATATGTATGTCAGAGATACGTATAGTGTGTATAAATATTGTAGATATATATCTTTTGGCCGATTGTGTGTATATATACACACACAAACATAGTTGGCCAAAAGATAGTTGCATGAAACCCTTAATAATCGAGTATATGACACCCTCAAATGCTATAAATATAGGCATTGTATATATATAATAGAGATATATACAGTATGTATAGATATTACATATATATAATGTATATGTATATATATTTGTAGAGTTGATGACATGTAGAGTGGGATGCGTGCAATGATAGGCAAGCTAAATTAGCATTCATACATATAATGGAGCATGAAAAGTATTAAAATATTGAAATGAAACAAGATTTAGAGTATTGTAAAGAATATTTCGAAACCAATTGAAATACACATACAATGGAGGTTCATTTTCATTGTGAGGTTGGAAGACAACCTCACATGTGATGGCCAAAATTTATTATTTTCCTTACAATGTTCATAAACACACGAGAAATGAAAAGTATATCACCATGAGTTGCTCCCAACCTCTCTACAATCGGTTGTGAAATGCACCACCACTGGTCCATTAAAGGATGGTGTCCTATGCAGACCTGAAGAGTGAATGGTGTTGTAGAGAACCCAAAAGAAACCTTCACGAAAAAAAATGCCAATGTGGGTGCAAAAATGTTGACGATGGATAGGAGAGGGGAAGTAAACATGCATTAAGTTCACAAGGAGTGGCATGGCAATAAACATGTAAGATAGTACCACATGTCCATTAATGGTCGATGCCACCTTTTGCTTTGTAAAAAGGATTTTTGGAAACCATTCAGTATGAGTTAGAAAATGTGTGAGAATTTGGTGGGGATGGATTTTTCTGAGTTTCCAACTAGACCCTCTACATCATGGGTATCAAGGTTTTGGTCAGCATGTCTTCTGCTGACATAGACCCCTCGCACAACATAGCCTCACCATCATCAAACCCTCTCCCTTAACAAGCATAACTAGAAAATATAACAAATACCAAATATAGAATATGGCAGGTACATCTATGAGGACAAAGCAAGTAATGATGGAGATTAACATGCATCATTAATGATGGAGATTAATAGGTGCCATCAATGACAAGAAAAATTCAAAAGATTACATAAAAATTAAATAAAATTATTAAATAATTTAATAATTTTGGTTATAAAATATAATTATAATTTTAGAAAGATTGTATCATTTAAAAGAGGAGATTTTGGATGAACTATCAAAATTTAGATATAATTTTTTATTATGTATTTTAAAATCTTAATGGTTTGTTTCCATTGTTGAGAAGGTTTTATTTCTAAGGGTTTGTCTACATTTGAGGGTTTTATATGCAATGGGAAGGTTTTGTTGCTTCTACAATGATTTGTGATTTTAGATTGTAAAATTATAAGACCCAAATTCAATGGTCAACCTCGACTGTCAAACAAATTTTTGATGACAATTTCTTCAGTGATTTTTTTTTCAATTAGAAAAATCCATTTTATTTTTGATAGATGAGGACTACCAAGAAGGTAGCTCTCATAAAATGAAATATAAGTGCACCAACTCAAGAGATGAATGTGCAAAGGTTACACCAGTTTTTAGGCATCCATAGATGTAGAAGAAAGCACAACCCCTCCAAAATCTCAAAAGCATGTTCAATTTGGAGAGGGGAAAGAAGATCAAAATATTGTCCAAGAAAGAAAAGTTCTCCATGTTGTTTTAGTGCAATCCCCCCTTGAATAGTTTGACAGTCTCATAGGAAATTAAGTTCTACCAAAAAAATTATCATTTAGAGTTCAAATCATTACTTTCTACTAAGCAGACTTTTTCCGCTTCCAAAATGAGATTTAGGTCCTCCCAATCAATAACCTAATTGGATACCTTGGAAATCACATCCTAATGTACCTCAAATTTTGTTAAAAAGTTTGTTTCCTTTATTTATTTATCTATAGATATGTGATAATGTATAAACCTCCAGTTTTCCCACTAGACTCCATATTTGTAGTTTCTAGTTTATGATGTTTTTCTTCTTTATTGTATTTCTATAGATAAAAAAATTGCCTTCAATGTCTATTTTTCTAATGTTCTAAATGTAGATTATGATACCTTCAAAAAGAGCTTCCATTTCAGTCTCATTATTTGTATCATGATTGAACATTTTGGAAAAGATCCAAACAAAGACTCTCACCTCATCTTTGATGATGCATTCAATACCCAAAGCTCCAAAACTGCTTCTAAAGGCCCATCAAAATTAAGTTTCGACCGTCCTCTAAAAGAAACCATACTAAAACCTCTTTATTATTGACAATTGAGGGTGATCCCACAATACTGCTTTATAATTTTTGGCCAAATTGGACACTAAACTGATTTTTTCTAACTAAATCTTCACTTTCGGGCACTTATAGCAGCTAAACCATGAGGAATTTGAAGATGATGCAAACTAGTGTTTTGTGACATTTTTCTGTAGATCATAAATATACTTTTTTCAAAAAATTTGGAATCAGATTGCACTTCTTTTTCCATCTCTTTTGAAAACTATTTTTTTCAGTAAACACCATTTTTAAGGAGTGACATTCACCGTATACAACATAATTTTTTTTCCATGAAGGATAAAATTCTATTTTTTAATTTAGATTTGTATCTATGATATCTAGTGCTTCCATTTGGTTTCATAATTGTTTTGATGAATATTTTTTTCCTTAATCAAGTTTCAAAAGTCAAACCAATTACAATTAGGACCTTAAATTGTTGTATACAACATAACTGCTTGTATGTCGGAAATTCAATTATTATTTTTGTTGGATCAAGGCTTTAATATCTAGTGCACTCATATTTTTCCATTTTTTTGTCACGCTATTTTTCCACATGTGCAGGAGACATAAGAGCTTTGATTTTAGGTAGAAAAACCTATGTTTAATCAAATAAAAAACAAATACATATTAAAACAAAACATATTAAAATTATATTCCCGTTGGATAGCTCATTTGAGGACTACCGGCCTCCTGAATTGGAGTCTCCTCCATTCATCCTCAACTCGAGCTTTGAAGGGCATAGTGCGGAGTTTTGGTGTTAATGGAAAGGGGGGTTGACCACCTTTCTAGCCCTTTTTCTTTACCTTTTTTCTGGAAATGTAGGGCATTAACATTTAATGGGTGGGTTTGCTTGGGCAGGATGTTGTTTTGAAACCCCAAAAGGCAATTTTTTTGCATGGGGGCATTTTTTGCAACTTTTCCTTCCTCACTGGAATTGTAAACCAGTTTTGTGGGTTTACCCTTGATGCATGAAGTTCACAGAGTGTAACTCACCATAACCACCATGTGCAATTTTCATGCATATATGTGCATATTTAGATAATTAACTTAAAGTATAGTTTGCTTTTATTAGTTTAAGTTTTAGTTATCAAACTTGGCTTTCACAACCAAACCGCCTATTTTCCAATGCAAAAAATAATGCATGCATAGCCTTTTCCAGTATATTTTTAAAAGCTTTGACAGTCTATGTAATAGCTTGGTTCTTCTTTTATATACACATTAATAGAAGAAGTAATTTCAACTTGCATACATACAAAGTTGTGTAATAATTCACTGCTTTGTTTTCTAACTTAATTTGTTGCTGTTATTTTCTATCTTTTGTTGTTATATTTTTAACCTATCAGTGCAAGAATTAGGCTTGGTTTTAGATTCTACATTTGGTATCAAAGCTGGTGTTTTTTTGGTAATCATGTCAAGTCTAAATTATTTTCCAATTCTTGATTTCAATGGAAGTGACTATGAATATTGGTGCATCAAGATGATGACCATTTTGACAAGAAAAGATTTGTGGGAGATTATAGAAATGGGTTATGAAGAACCAACAGATTAGAGTACTCTTACAACCAATGAAATAACAACTTTAAGGAGGCTAAAAAGAAGAATTCTCAAGCCTTGTTTCATATTCAAATAGCTCTTGATAAGAGCTTATTTCTAAGGATTGCAAGTGCAAAGTCAATTGTAGAATCTTGGAAGACTCTACAAGAAACTTACCAAGGTAGTGACCAGGTCAAGGTTGTGAAGATGCAGACATTGAAGATAGAATTTAAAAATTTGAAGATGCAAGAAATTGAAAAAATAAGTGATTATTATGTAAAAGTCAACAATGTGGTTAATAAAATGACCACTCTTGGAGAAACAGTAACCAATGAGGTTGTAATTAAAAAGGTTTTGAGATCTCTAACATTAAGGTGGAATCATGTTGCTATAATCATTGAAGAAAGAAAGGATTTTTCTACCCTTGAATTTGATCTCCTAGTTGTATCTCTAATGTATCATGAAGAAAGATTGAGAGATTCATTTGGGCAAAGTGATGAGAAAGATTTTTCCTCCAAATTGTAAATTACAAAGAAAGAAGATGCAAATAGTAGCACTACAAACAACCAAAGCCAAGGAAGAGGTCAAAATCAGAATTCTTCAAGGGGAAATAGGGAAAGAGGTGGTTTAAGAGGAAAAGGTGGTTCAAGAGGAAGATGTGGTTCAAGAGGAAGAGGTAGAGGCAGATTTGATAAGAGAAATATCCAGTGTTATCATTGTAACAAGTATGGCCACTTTGAAAGAGAGTGCATATTAAAAGAAGGTAATAATGATAAAAGTGTTCATTATGCTCAAGAGGGTGATGAGCCTCCTCCAAAAAATATATTTATATCTTATGACAAAGTTGAAAATGTTTCTAAATATATTTGGTATTTAGATTCAGGGTGTTTTAACCACATGTTAGGGAATGAGAAGCTTTTTTCTATAATGGATGAAACTTTCAAATCCAAGATCAAGCTTGGTGATGACAAATCATTGGAGGTTACTACAAAATGAGCTATGGAAGTCCCTACCAAAGAAGGTATGAAAAGTGAACTAGGGACATTTATTACACTCCACAATTAAAGCATAATCTATTGAGTGTTGGGAAGTTGTGTGAGAAAAATTATAAGGTGGTGTTTGAAAACCAACAATGCATAATTTATGATAAGAATCAAGGCAATAGGGTGTTTATAGTTGGGCCTATGTCAAAGAATAGAATGTTCCCATTGAAGTTTGGAGAAAATAGCAACAATCTTGCTAATATGGCATATGAGGGTAAAAGTTGGTTGTGGCATCTCATGTATGGGCATTTAAATTTTCATAGTTTGAAGATTTTGACATCAAAAGCATTAGTTTCTAGTTTTCCTAAGTTTGAAGAACATAAAGAAGTTTGTGAAGGATGTGGTACAAGAAAACATGCAAGAGAGAAATTTCCAAAAGACAATGCATGGAGGGCCCATTATCCACTTTAGTTAGTTCATTCAAACATTTTTGGTCCTATGTAGACAAAGAGTTTGGTTAAGTCATCACATTTCAATACTTTTATTGATGATTACTCATGAAAGTGTTGGGTTTATTTTTTGAAGACCAAAGATGAAGCCCTTGAGACATTCAAGAGGTTTAGAGCCCTTGTGGACAAAGAAAATAGGTGTAGTATCAAATGCTTGATGGTTGATCGTGGAGGAGAATTTTGTTCAAGAGACTTTTAGAATTATTGTGATATGTATGGCATCAAAAGACAACTCACCACTTCTTACATACCTCAACAAAATGAAGTAGCTAAAAGAAAAAACAATACAGTGGTGGAAATGGTAAGAAGTATGCTATAGACCAAGGGACTAAGCAATTCTTTTTGGGGTGACACAGTTGTTACAACAGTATATATTCTTAATTGGAGTTCCGCAAGTGCACTTGATATGGTGACTCCATACGAAGCTTGGTATGAGAAAAAGCCTAATGTACAACATTTTAAAGTTTTTGGGTGTTTAGTGTATGTTAATGTAGTTAAACAAATGAGGAAAAAGTTAGATCCATAAAGTGAATTATGTATTTTCATTGGATATAGTGAGCAAATTAAGGCTTACAAGTTGTATAATTCTCTCACCCATAACATTGTTTATCTCTAGAGATGCGATTTTTGATGAAGGGGGAATTTATGGTCATCAAAAAGGCCATGTTAAGATTTCAAAATCTGTTTTGAATAATGGTATTGTTGATGAAATTGATCATGAGCATCCTACTAACATTTTAGTTCCAAGAGCTACAAGTCCACCACATAGTCCCTCATCAATTCCAAGTGCAAGTCCAACTTCAAGTCCAAGTTCTACAAGGAAGGTAAGAAGCTTAAGTGACATTTATCAAAGGAGTACAAATCATGCACATGAAGAAAATCCAAGAGGTGAGATAGTAAATTTTGCTTTACAATAAATCAACAGGTACACAAACAATTGAAGAAATTAGAGAGATGCAAATTCAGCCTATAGTGATTTTTTGTGATAACATTAGTGCCATCAAATTGGCCAAGAATCCAATCCATCACAACAAGACAAAACATTTTGATTTAAAACATCATTTTATTTGAGATTTGGTGCAGAAAAATGCAGTATAATTGAAATACATGAGCACAAAAAATAGTTATTGAAGATATCTTCACCAAGGCAGTTGCGAAGGATCAGTTTAAGACATTTAGAGATCAAATCGTGAGCCCTCTCAACATCAAAAGGTAGTATGTTGACAATTGATGCATGAAGTTCACCGAGAGCAACTCACTGTAACCACCACCATGCCCTATCATGCATAGATGTGCATATTTAGATAATTAGTTTAAAGTATAGTTTGCTTTTATTAGTTTAAGTTTTAGTTATCAAACTTGCTTTCATTGCAAAAGTGCCTGTCTTCCAACACAACGAATAATAAATACTTAAGCTTTAAGATCTATGTAATAGCTCGGTTCTTCTTTTATATACGCATTAATAAAAGACTATTTTCAATCTGTATAAATACAAAGTTGTGTATTAATTCAGTGTTTTATTTTCTGACTTAATTTGCTGCTGTTATTTTCTTTTCTCTGTTGTTATCTTTTTAACCTGTCATTTCAAGAATTAGACCTAATTTTAGATTCTACATTTATATAAAAATTTTTAATATTTAATAGATTAAAATACTGTATTTTTAGACAAATATCTACCCAACAATAATTTTTTTATTGATCACTATGATTTACAAAAGAATATACAACCATCAACAAAAAGGGTACTAAGAAAGGAAAAATTTGATCAAGACTATAACTAGCAATTGCACTTTTTGTGTGCAATTGGGTACACCGAATATTTGGTTGGAATAGATAACAATTTGTCATAATAAGAAAAGGTAGAAATGGAAAGAATTTGATGCAACCGATTGTTTAGCTTAAAGGATTATGTTTAGATATATTGTTTGAAATGGATCAACCTTAATAAAATAGAAAAATATAATTTGATAATAAATTGCTATATGCAACAAGTGCTCATTGCAATTCTTGAGCACTTGTTGTATACTTGTAAAGGCATTTTGTTATGTCATTTTGAAATAAATATTTTGAAATGCAACTTTATTTATTTTGCACATAATACTCAACATATTTGTTGAGTATTGAATTGTTTTGTAGTTTTGGATACAAAATTGTGTTAAATTTAGCATTGAGTCTCCTTTCATAGAAATATACACATCAAAGTTAAGATTGATACTTAAAGGAGCACATTTAGTCATATACAAACATATTATAAAGTAGAAGAGTGAAATTTTGGTGTATAAAAAGATTTAAAACTTTTATATATGTAAATCGCGTAACCTTAATCCTAAACCCTAACTCTAACCATAATCCTAACCCTAACCCTAACCCTATTGCAAAACCTAACCCTAACCCTAACATTGTGCTTAACTATGATATACCACTAACCATAATCCTAACCCTAAACTTAATCCTACCCAAAAACTTAACCCCAACCCTAACATTGTCCCTAACTATGATATAGCCCCTAATGATAACCATAATACTAACCCTAACCCTAAACCATAAACCATAACCCTAACCCTAAATCCTAACCTAACCCTAACCCTAATCATGATGTAAATCTTAACCCTAACCATACCCCTAAATTCTGACGCTAACTCTAATTCTAACTTTGACCCTAACCCTAACCCTAAATCTAACCCTAGCCCTAACACTAACCCTAACTTGTACATGTTGGCCTAGCCCTAATTGTAACCATAATCCTAGCCCTAACCATATCCTAACCATAACCCTGGCTACCCCAAAGGCATAGCCTAATAGTGTCCCTAACTGGCATACCCTAACCATAATCTAACCCTAATCTTAACCTACTGAGAAACTAGCCACAACCTAACCCTAACACTATCTAACTGTGATATATCCCTAACCCCGCAACCATGATCTAACCTATCCTAAGCTACTCTAAAACCTAACCCCTAGCCTAGCCTAACCTACACCCCTGTATAACCATGATATACCCTAGCCCCTAACCCTAACTACTTGATATACACCCAACCATAGCCATAATCCTAGCCCTAATAATATAATGCTATATAATTATATGTTAATTTGCATCGACTACTACTAGGCTTTATATATATAAAATGGAGCCAAGGATATCCTTCACCGAGCCTATTACAATTTGTTAAAATAGGCATGCGAGGAAGGATAAATTCCTCTAAACTTATTATATATATATATACCTACTATATATTTTGCATTTTACAAATGCACAACAAATGACCATTTTTAACATGGAAATGATTAATATGAGTGATTCATTTTTAACATGAAATGATTGATTAATAACTTGTACCTGCAACTTATCTTAAAAAGTATAAAGGGAAAGCTATGTATTGGTTTTAGCTGTTTAAAAGCTAACATTAAGTCAATATTATTTGCCCTGATAGATTAATAAAATTGTAATTTATTAAAAATTAAAATCTTAAAGATTGGAGAAGATTATAAAGTGTAATTCGATATTGAAGATGAATAACATCAATTTAATAGTTAAAATAATGACTACATCAAAAAAATGTTATCTAAAACATTAATATCATAATTTTTAAAAAATAAAAAATTCAGCATCACAATTTATCATGTGCCAAGTTTTGTATGCAGGTAACAAAGTCTTCCAAATTAGAGGAGGAAGATCCCCCTTGCTGCACCGCCACTCTTGCTGCCCTGCTCAATTCCTCTACCCGCACGCCTTCTTCACCTTGTCTTCCCACCACTCTCTTCACTGCACTTACTTGACACATCTGTTGGAAAGCACTTGCATCAGGAAGGCAACCGCTGTCAGAAATGAAAAAAGAGGTAATATGGCGTCCCACGAGGAGCCAAAGAAGCCTAAAAGGGACCCAAGACCAACACAAGAGCCACCCACAAAAAGGCCCTAAACAGATTGTAAACTCCGTTCGAGATCAGCCCTCCTGCAGTGAATTTTGATGATGAAGTTTGCAGCTTTGTATACAACGGTCTTCAAAAGCGAGTAGAGTTCCCGGCGTTGCTATCGTCCATGATTAAAGAAACCGCGATCATGGGAATTCCCAGCGCAATGCTCTCCAGAGTAGAGTTCCACCCACAGTGGGTAACAAAAACCCCAACGGAAGAGTGGGAGAGGATCAAGAGCTGAGGCGCCCACCCTCTGATAACCAGGCCCTTCTCTTTCACCCTTTCTTCAAAACTCTGCGACAGACCGACCTTGTCATTTCCGTTGCCAGGCGGGTCTCTGATGACCCAAATGAAGTACTCCTCACTTGCCTCCAATCCCGCTGCTATCTCTTCTATCTGTTTCTCCGACAAAACTGCCACGCTACCGAAGCAGACATACACAACAGACTTCTCTTCGCGGCCATCCAGCCACTGCAAGCACAGAGCTTCGTTGATTGAATTCGGCTTCCCCCTCTGAAGATTTTTCTCCTGCTTGTCTTGGAACACAGCAGGTGGCAGCAGAGGACCCACAGACCAAACAGGGCGCCCCGAAATTGTTCGGAGATGGTCGACATAGAGAGGCTCCAGAGAATAGAAGGTGTTGATGAGGGCACACCAGCTTTTGAGATTGGAATTCATGCTGTATTTTATGAACTCGTGGAAAGGATCCGAGCTTCTATAGGCCAGAGCAAGGGGAGAAAGTTGAAACTTGCGGAAAGTGAGAGGATGAGGAAGACCAGGGATGGGAACTTCACCGTCATCAGATTCCACGCCTAGGTGCGGCATGTATTTCCACAGAGAAGAAATGACAGAGACGGCAAATGCCCCCGAAGGATGGAATACGATTCTGGGTATGCCCAGCTTGGCCGCCGTGTCCTGAGTCCAACCCAGGAAGAAATCGCTAATGATACAGATCACAGGCCCAAATTCATTGGAGTTCTCGTTAAGTTTTTGCTGCAGGAGCCAGTGCTCCAAGGGGTCGGCAAGCCCTTTGAGAGAATAGAACAAAAGTGGCCAGAAATGCGTAGGCTGTTGGGTATTGTTGTCGTCACTGGGGACGAGTCCCTGCGTAGGAGGAAGGGGAAGAATGAGGGATTGAATTTGGAGGGTGTGGGAAGAAGCGGCGGATGATAAGAGAGTCTGCATTTGGGGGCTTCGTTCGGAGTGGTGGCAGGAGACGGTGTGAAAGGCCTGCGGGCGAGAGGAGAGATCGAGAGAGGAATCATATGGTTCAAAACATGGACGACCATCGGTGGCCTAAGCTAAACGTAAAAGAAAAGTTGGATAGAAGAAGGAATACATGGATGAAACAAAACAAAAAATGGATGGAAAAGTGGGGTGTGAATATGCAAGATTGTACAAGTACAAATGAAGAAATAAAAAAATATGTGAAACAAAAATTCAAAAAAGCTTTATGGACAAAACAATCAGGGCGAAAAAAAGACTATTATATCAAAGAATTCAATCCTAAGGGGGACCATGATGAAAAGGCATATATAGGAGCAAATATTAAATGGAGAGCAAAGATGTTGATAGCTCAACTCCGAACTAGCTCACATCGTCTTAGATGTGAGACGGGCAGATGGATGGTTCCTAAAGAAGAGTGGGAAGAAAGAATATGTCGTTTTTGCGACATGGGATTAGTGGAGACAGAGTGGCACTTTGTTATGGAGTGCTCAGCATACAAAGATATTCGGGTCACTTATGGGGACATCTTACAAGTGGACAACTTAAATACCTTGTTTGAGGAGGAAAGGTTGGTCAAATCTGCAAATTACATCATCAAAATTCACTGTCGTAGAGCTAATCTCGAGCGAAGATCTCAGGCTGTTTAGGGTCTTCTCTTTTCGGTGGTGGTCTTGTGCTGTTCCTGGGTCCCATAGACTGCTGTGGCCTCGTGGACGTTATTAAAATATTTCATTTCATTTCATATGACCACGGCGGGGAATGGGAGAAGACCAACCGTAAACCTCTTCATCTTGGTGTCCATAATTCCACGTTCTGAGGAGAAAGATACCGTGCATTTTATCCCGGAGGAAGTGGAACTCAACTTGCAACACGCCGACCAAACACGTATGAAAAGAACTGCCATCCGGACTGGCAAACGTTGCTTTGGCAGCGCGTGGTTTAGAGCACGCGTTACTTGTCATTTTTCTAACTTACGTAAGCGAGTGCGTTGGGTTATTCTTGGATTTAGTGATGCACATTCAACCCATAGGTATTATATCTAGTAGGGACTTATTAGGTATTTCTCTTTTATCTGCAATGCAAGATAAACCGTTTAAAACAAGCAAATAAAAAATTAGATTGATAAATGAAAACAAAAAGCTATAAAGGCAGCACGTCATTTATGATGTAAAAGATAGTAAACTAGCCGATGAGGTGTGGAAGGTCAAATAGCATCTTTTTACAAGGTTCCAAACACAACTGAAATAAAGCATCTTAATGAGGAAGATAATCATGCTCCATTACCAATAAATAATCATAGCCATACTTCTAAAATCCATTTTGAGCATTTCTTGCAATCATTTGTGTTACAAACAAAACAATATAATTTTGTATCAGAATGTAGAGGCCATGACCATAGATTCTTCCAACAATTTGAACACTTGCATAGTAACTGCACTACTGCAAAACCCCAAAGAACAACCACATAAAAAGCACACAATTTTTTTTTAAATAAATAACCAATATACAATTATTAAATAATTATATACATGATCAAATACTTCATTTCATTACAATACAAATAACATAACCAACTATGTTCTTTGGGGCACGTGAGGTCACATCGAATTAAACATTACAAAGCATCAACACATAAGATACCATTCTAACAACAAAGGAACTATTAAAGACAACATTAGATATATACATAGATTCCATCATAAGGTAAAACCATTAGGAATCACATAGCCAAATAAGGATACAAGGTTGAAATTACATTACAATATCTTTTAAATATATAACATATCCATAAACATAATTTACATCATGATTCCCAATCATGTGGGATGAATACAATATACAAAATTATTAAAACGCATAGAGATCAACTAGTACAAATCTTCAACAGGATGAGACTGGGCCAACAAACGCTGATGGGGAATCCAACGGTGTGCGGAGCACATTCCACTTGACCACCCCTGTGCTAAGAGGTGACAGAGAAGTAACTCCGACCAAGACTATCAACTGACAAGAACCTAGGTACAAACATAACAAGAAGTACCAAACAAAGAGCCACAACACAATACTCCAAATTGCAATAAACAATACAGTATCATCCAATCATAGAGTCATAAGAGTACAAGGTCATAAGCCAAATATCAACAAGATTATACAAGACCACAAAATGCACCAAAGACAGACCAAGGCAATAATCATAAATCAATTTAAGTCAATTCAAACAACAATCTTAACCAATTCCCATCACATACTTCCAGAGGAACACAATAAAGTAAAACACATGGGAAACTAGGGGAGAGTGTCATCGCATAGTCCTACATGGGTTATCCTGTGCTCTTCCTCCCAACTGGAGGCATCGGTCCCATCTATGGCTATCTTGTGCCCTTCCTCCCAACTGGAGGCACCGGTCCATAGAGTGACTCATGCGGAGTCGTAAACCTCTCGTGAAGACGAGGTCACGACCTTGCCGACCACGGCCTTCTCAGCCTTCCATTAGTCTGCGGAAGCACTAATGAAGACGAGGCATCCATTTTAAAATCTTATAATGATATTACTACCCAACCCTCCTAAGTTAATTATTAGGTTTTCACTTGATTACTAACTCACTCGTGAGTTATCCTGTGCCCTTCCCCTTAAGCGGGGCACCGGCCCCCACAAGGAGCCACTCTCACTAGAGACCCAACCAAAACCAAAAAAAGAAACAGGGGTTGTTCCATCACAATCATGCACATTGATATACAACAATAATAACACGCGAGGCATAACCCATCTCGCTAAATGAGTACATTAACAAAATCTCACAAGTCTATACACCCCATTCTCAAATCATGACATATCAAATACTCATAAAGAAAAGGCATAAATCCAACAAAAATCACAATCCTCTGGATGACTACAGTTTCAGAATACTTTCATAACATTAACAGGGTTCCCTCACCAATGAACTAACAATGTCCTGAACCCAACAAGTCTACAAGACTCAACTTCATAAAAAGATAACTTATTTAATTCCATAGTAAATTCCATTTCCACAATATACACATTAAAACAAGAATTAAATAATCAATGCTGACATATATTCATAAATTGCCTTTTTACTATATTATCATATTAAAGTTCATAATTTAACAAATTAATAATAAAAAATTCCTTCATTTCGTTACTTCATTAAAATAATAAAATTTTGTTTTATATAGACCGTAAAAGAAAACAACTGGTTTATAGATAGAATTAATTAATTCATCAGCTTAAGTTGGTGACTTAACAAATATAATTAAATGAATTAATAAATATATAAATATAAATATATATATATATATATACATATATATATATATATATATAAATGCATACAATGCATATACGGTAATTTAAAGAATTTTCGCTACAAAAGTAAAGCACATGTTCTGTGCCCATCTGCTCAAATGGGAAAAAGGCTCACCCAAAGGCATCGGATTAGCACTTCGCCGCCAGACAGCCTACAGATCGCTCATAGCGCAAACCGCGACTGCCGTGGGATGCAGCCTTCGTAGACCATCAAGACCCGTATTAAGCCGGTTGGTGGTGGGTGCACGTCGGTGTCGTAACCACCACACTCACCAGGGGTTTACAATACCGAGAAGATCAATAAGGCCGACGGAAGTACGACAAACTCAAAAATTTAGAATTAAATTTACATTTAATATTTATATATATATGTGTATATATATATATCTAGTATATATATATATATACATATATATACTGTATTTAAATATTTTGAAAATAGGGAATGATAATCAACTGTACAATTTAATGTATATATTTAAAATGTATTTATAAAATATATATATTAACGAGAATATACACAACCCAGAATTCACAGTAAGGGGATTATCCTTTATTTATTTATTTATTTATTTTCAGAACAAAACTACAGTAATACTGTTTATTTCCAGAATCCCAACCAAAATTTCCCATTTTAATAAACAACAGTCCAGAACCCAACAAAAATTTCATTTTAATAAACAACAATCCCGAACCCCAGTAAAATTTCTTTCGATCGAATAACAGTCCAAAACATTTCTAAAAACCCCGAAGAGTTTTCTTTCAACACACATTTAATTTCAAACCTCAAGAGGAAATTTCATTCACAAAAACAATTTTTATTTCAATTGTTGCTACAGAAAGAAGGTAATTAAAAAGGAGAAAAAGAACCTGGGTGTCCTGTGCCTGTAGAGGATCTGTGGAAGCTTTTTCCTGAGCTTGATCAAATCCTTTCTGCAGAGCTATCCTTTCGCTGCCGAATGTCTCCAGCAACAGATCCAGAACCTCCCTCAGACTGAACCCTCTTCTTCAATAAATTTTTCAGAATAACAGAAAGAGAATACAATACTCCTCCAGAATGACAAAAAAAATGAATGCAAAATTTCTCCAGAATCAGGAAGAGAGAATGCCATCCCGTACAAAGAAAAACCCCTAATTAAAATCAACACTCAAAAATCTTTTCCAATTCCTCTTCCCGTGAATGCAAAAAGTCACTCTTAAAAAAAAAAAATAATAAACAATTGTTATGCCAAGATTCCTTTCTATTACAAGAATATTTGATTTGACTAATTAAAAATTTAAATATATTCAAATCCACAAAATTTAACTTTTTATTTATTTATTTATTTATATATCATCTCCATGAACACTATATTAAATAATCAAATGCCCATTAAAATAATTAAAATCAACCATTTACGAGATTTTCAAAAATAAATTTAATATTTTCACAACTACTAACATTTATTTATTTATTTATTTATGCTTTATTTTATTAATTGTTTAATTATTTAAATCACAACATAAAACCATACACCACATTAGATAAGTCATAAAATCACAGTTGCATACAAATACTAACATAACAACAAAATGGCTATGACCAAGACGCACAAAACCAAGAAGGTACAAGACAGTTGACATCTTGAGACAGAGTTACTTCCATGTCACCTTTGTTCAACTTCCTGCCATTGGGTTGGTTCGATGCTCGCCCTATCCTATCAAAATAGGTGGAATCGAGTCTTATTCCTACAAAGCCTGCATCCAACAAGGTGGTACACAACATACATACATATAATCAATTACAAAGCATCGTGAGAAGGATTTGCAGTGTAGCAGGGCACTCGCAAATGAGTGATGCTACCCTGTCCCCTCACAAAATCATATCATCATCTATTGCATTATAGAATTACATTAATTCGCATCAACATCATCAATCACTATTTTCTAGTCTACTGCATTCCAATTAACTCCATCAAAACAATCGTAATAAAAATGTCATTATAATATCCATGGCATCATAAGAGTAATATAATCAGTAACAATCTAAGCTACCACAACATAATATCAACAGTATCATCAAAACCTCAATGTGCCAAACGAAACCATAGAGAAATGCTCTCTCAAGAAATCAAGCAAAGAACATGGGAGGTGCATTACGTTAACAGAATAGCTGGGCTTGATCTCACAGCCATTAGTGGATACCTATTTTGTTGCATAGAAAATAGGCAATGAGTGACAACAAAATGAAATGCCTTAACAAAAGCCATGCTGATGTGGCATCATATTTGATGATGTAACCCTAAAATTAAATTTTTTAAGCAGGCGAGTGGCCAAATAAACTGTTGTACAAAATTGAGACTGATTTGAAATTCCATGTAGGATTTTGAGAAACACAAAGTTAGGGTGCTCCACTATGGGCCCCTCTCCCCTAGGTCTGTGCCTCTAGAGATATCAATCACCAACCTGGAACAACATTCAAATTAACGTGATTAGATGACTAATTGCTAAATTAAGAATGAATTTTCAAAAACCTAATTAAAATGCTTAACCAATCTATATTGATAGTTTAGAAAACTATGAAGCAGTTCTCACAAAATTCCAAAGCATGGCACACTTTTGACACACATAGTTCCATCAAAGAACATATGACTTTATCTTAACACTGACCTCTCATTTATTTAGTTCCAAAAAAGTAGACTGACCTCAAAAATCTGAGGAACTACATTGAAACAATGACATAGTAGCTAATCGGTTGTTGGTGGGCTGCATATGTTCTTCCCTTAGAAAAAAGGTAAAACACATATTTTCTTAAAATGACTCTCCAGATAGAACAAATACATCCTAAAAACACCCTAGATAGAACTAGTGCCATCCAAAAACATAGTGAAAACAGATAGTACCAGCCTGAAAGAGTCTACAATGGACAGTCCCGGCCTAAAAGGACTTCAAAACAGAAGGTGACAAAAAAAAACACTTCCAATCAGACATTCATATAAAATTCTTATGCCATAAATGAAGTAACAAATGATACCGTTCTAGACAAGATTAGATAGATATTTGTAGTTAGAACATTTAGGAAAAAATAATCGTTTAGACAAAATCTTAAGATGGTATGTGAAAATTTATTTTCAATTCCAACACACATCTCATGGGATCTTAAAAACAAAGAACTTGGAAATTCTATTTTTAACTTGAAAAATTCTACATGTATATCATCATAAGAGAGAGAATGCTTCAAAAAATTGTAGGCAGGTAAGCAATATTAGCCTGCTTTACAAATTTGTTTTAAAGCAACGACATTAAATTGGCTATTGGAGGTTTATTCGCCTCACAATAAAGGAAAAAGTAAAATAAAAAATTGAAATCATACAATTAACAATGAGACATACCGTGGAAAGCAGTTAGGACGAGGCTTGAACCCAGGGCAACAGAAGAATCTACAGGCTTAGTAGCAAACAGTGTCTGTTGTGACAGGAGGCAGGGCAAGAAATGAGGCAATTATCCATGGCAGATTTTCTCTATTAATTTGGTTGCATTTTCTCTTTTAGGAAATTTAGGACTTCCCTAAGGTTTGATTGCGCGATTCATATAACAACGAGAGATTGTATTTTTTGTGTATTTTCATTGTTCCAGTTAATTTTAAAATTTTGAGAAATGTTTACCTGAACTTTTTAGTTTTCATATCCACTTGATTGATTTTAAAAGATTGAAAGGCTATCTTTTCCATCAGTATATATAAATGGGTAATTTTAGCTTCTAGGATCGTATGTTATAGAATTTTGTTGTTTCTAATTTTCTCCTAAAAAAGCTCCATGCTGTTTCAATGAAATATTCATCTTAATGAATAATATTTATCCTTTCACCATTTTCTTTGTGGGAAATTTCAGCAAATTATACATGCAAGATTATTAATTAGAAAGTGCTATAGGAAAAATTGCCTCAATCTTAATGAATAATATTTATCCTTTCGACATTTTATTTATGGGAAATTTTACCAGCTATGAATGCAAGTTTATTAATTAGAAAGAGCTTTAGGAAGAATTTCATGGCAAACAATATTTTGTTTGACATTTTTTGTTACTCTTTATCACCCATCATTATGATGAATTATGGATAGGGTTATAGATTGGAGCTCGTTTTATAATAACTCCAAGTTACAAAAGAGATGTGGAACCTTTAGCCAATCTAAAAATTTGAAATATATTGTAAGCTATGTAATTTGAGAGTTTTCGTAGCTCACGTAGCTGATGTTCATTTTATTTAGAAGAATTCTTTGAAATTGTGTAGCAGACTATGTTATCTTATGGGTGAATAGATATCCTCTTTGCTGGAGCTTTTAGGGGTTCTAACTTTTAAGCATGATTGTGCACTCCCTATAGGTTTTAAGGTTTTCTGATTTGCCTACCAGAAATATTATGTCAGAATCAGTGTTTTGAGTTTTGGTGGTGGCAATTTTTTTTTCTGGATTTTGGGAACAGCAGGGGGATGGCTATTAAAAGAATAGAAAACATTAATAATTAAAATTTAAAAATAGAATAAATTAATTAATTAATATAAAAGCTTTAAGAATTTAAGTTAAGATTTTTCTTCTACTGCCTTTGACTACATAAGTCCACCTGCAAATTCTAAGCTCACATTCACGTCATATTTACATTTATCAAGTTCAATAAATTTGCCAAAAAGGTGGAACATGTTAGACATGCTTTGCTCATTGGTAAAATGGAGTATTTGAATGCTATAATTCCCTATATAATCCATAAGATTTCCATCCATTGCAAGTACAAAGCAATACATTTGAACAATGGAGATGGAAATTAATTTGAATGTGCTGAGCTATATTGCATTGGCCATTGCATTAGTTTTAGTTGTTTGAGAATGCTTGTTTTGTCTGTTTTTGAGTGGGTGATGTTGGGATGCCTTGAAGTGCTTGGGACAACCAGGGGGGCATCATGATGTCTCTGGGATGTCTTGACAAAGCCATGGTGTGCCCATTTTATGCTTAAAAAATGGAAACATCCTGTGTATATGCCCTCTTTTAGGGGATGCCCCTAAGTATAACCAAAAAGAGGGGGGTTGGGAGGAGGGATGTCCCATTCTCCCACGTCCCCAAAAATCTCCTGGACAGTAGCTAGATTCTGTGGATGAATCACCAGGTAATGTTGGGGAGAAAACTTTTAGATATCAATCCCCAAACCACCTATATAAAATTTATATCAGTTAGGGCTGCTTTGCATTGTCTTATCTTTCACATACTGGAGATGCTGAATTCATGGAAATCAAAGTAGATTGTTTGCTTGGAAAATAACTTAATATTTAAAGTGTTCTATTGTGAATCCAATCTCTCAAGCTATACATACAACTAAATTAGAAAGTCAATGGTATTCATGTACCAGTTAGAGATTCTAGATGAGAAAATAAGTATAACACATAATTTTTCATTGTCAATCTATGTGCAAGTCAGTAAACTGCTTTGTTTATATATGTTCAATGGAAGGCATGTCTACAAATTCAAAATTATCATAATGAAGATAGAAAGACTTATTTTATAGTTGTATATGGTTGCTCAAGTTTGGAAGGTCGTATCTCATTTAAAGCATGGATGATTGAATGACATAAACATGGTCAATTGATGTACTGGGAGGGAAATATGCAATGCTATATTTGATTTCTTTGATTAGTGGGTCTATTGCATGTCATAGGTGAAGCTATTATAAGAAATAAAAAGAGAAAGAAACCAAAGAAGCTCTATATTTAAATGCCTACGGTTGTTTATTAGTGGGAAAATCAACTCTATATATTTAAATTATGGTCTTGGATTAAATACAATATAACAAATTGATGGAGAATCATGGCTTACTTAACTCTCAAAAGACTGATCTGACATGAAAGCAACCCAAAGCATCGAGTGGCATGCCAATTGCAGAAGGTCGTCATATGAAGGGCTCAAATCCATTTTATAAAAATCCTATTAAACTCCAAAAATGGGCTCTAACCTTTTATACCCACTTGAATCTGGACTATGATATCAAAAGCAATTGGTAACCCTATAAGGGATTTGAATAAGTGCTTGTGTATTATTGTAGCAAACTTGATCTCTTATAGGCATGTAGATTCTTGCAAAAAAATAATGTTCAAAATACCTAATCTTGAAAAAGTTATAAAGTGTTGTACTGCAAATGGACAAGATTAGCGAAAGTTTGCTCCAAAAAAGTTAGATTGGAACATGTGTATCAAAGTATAAGATTTCGATAATCTTACATGTCATCGTATAATTGGTTGTTTCTTTGATGTAAGCATAGAAAATAGTTAATAGTATATGTTGACCCCTAATTTGATAATGTCCAAACTTGCTTGAATCCTAGCTCCCTTGTACTTAGGCCTCAATCTTCCCATCATAGAAAACCAATATAAGAGATCTTCGAATGGATTCTTGTTTATGAAAATTTGCTCGTGTTGTTCTCAATCATCCTCATGTGCTTATCATGTGTTGGAAGTTGCAAAGGTCTCAAAAATTGTTGAGTCTAGGGTATTTCTAGTCTTTTTTCTAAGTGGGGAAAATTTAGAGTTTTAAAGTTTTCTATCTAGGTATAAAATTGTTTTGATCTTCACATTTTCCCCTTTTTCCTCTCAATATTTCAAAAATTTTCGTTCCATTATGATTTTTCTCTGATCCCTAACTTTTGACATTTTGAAGTTGGAGATTTAGACATACCTCTAACTTTTTAGTTTTGGGCATACGGTATGATGTATCCCCAATCCACAATTTTCAATCATTTTCACTACATTATTTATTGGATTCAAGGTTTCACTAATCCTTTTATCTTCTTATCTTTGAGGCTTGAGGTATGGCATATCCTCAATCATCGACTCCCAATCCTCATCATTGAATACATTGTGTCACCTTTTTTAGGTTCACAAGTTCAAACATATCTTTAATTGAACAATTTGAGGTAGGAATTCCTTGGTAACCCCAATCCCAAACTCTCAATATTTCTCTTCTTATAAATTCTTAGAGTCAATGATGTGGAGGAATCCATATCAATTTTCTTTGAGAATGAGTTATGAAGTATTTTTAATCCCCAATCCTCAACATGCCTGAAACCCTATAACCGTTATATTTTACATTAATCACTCCCATCTATCTCTTTGTTTGACCTAAAGTGCCACTAATGACTAGATTTGATGCTACAATTACTCCAAAGTGGTTTTCCTACTAGAAATAATTGTCCATCTCAATGGTGTGTATTCACATGTAACTTCAAATGGTGAAAGATGAAGATGACCATGTTGTCATTGATGTGATGGTTGAGTTCTTGCTCTTGATGGTCTTCACGTCTATTCTAGATGACCCATTTAATGGATTTCACAAGCTCTTCCTTTCCTTGCACATGAGAATCAAAATGTGTCATTAATGCTAGAGATGGTTGTGATTAAAAAGAAGAACGTTTCCACATGCCTCAAAGTACATTTACATGTCTCAGATGGGAAGAAATTTATCTATGAGGGAATTGAGGTTGATGATGTCAAATTCATGGGAAACCTGTACAAGTGTAGACAACCTTGTTCCTTTTACCAATTATTGTACTGAATGATATGTGTTCCACAGATTCCCATTATTCAAAAGATGGAAGAATAGGTTGTAGAGAAAATACCAAAACATGAGAGCTTCTAAGTTATTAGGTTTTAAATCCAACAAAGGGTTCAAGGCATCTTTTTATTGTAATTTTTTTGGGTTTTATCCCAAATGTGTAATATATTATTGTGATCTTGTAAGAATGAGAAAAATATGTAGGTTCAATATCGTGTTAATGTCTCCATGTCTATTATGATTGTTTCTAAAGATTTAATGGGTCTTCCTCATCACATTTCTATGACTTGAATGTAAACTCTAATTATTTTGTTAACTAAAACCTATTGCAAAATCCTTGTAAAGCTTTTACAAGGTATCTTTTTATATTTAGATAAGAAATACATGGTTTTATTCATAGATTGCCAAGTCATGTTTATTTTGATATTCTATAATTTTATTTCTTTTCTCTTGCATGTATAGATCCTCGCTTAGGTATGTAGTTAAAATGATATGGTCTTCAATGGCATGTTGATTAAGGTGTCACAAAGTGGATTTAAGCTATTGCATCTTTCAGTATATGACAATTTTAGACTCTATTTTTTCAACTAGATATAGGCACCCATCTACCTTTTTATCAACCCCCAATCACCTAACACACTCAAAACAACCAATTATAAATGTCATCTTGTATTGTATTGAATCAATCTCATTTGCTACCATTTTTAGATGTGCATGAGATTTATTTAGGGGTCATTAAAGCCACATCCTCAAACACTTCACATGGTCATTTACTTCTTAATGAAGGTGCATAATCTTGTATTATCACCTCAACATATAGATACTTAGTGACATATAAATAGAGGTATATTGTGTGTTGAGTGTGGTTTGTGTTAAGGTATATGTCTATTTCTCGTTGTTGTATCTAGGAAAGAACCTTAAGGAATCCCCTCTTGGCCTAACAAAGCTTAAATTCAAAGAATTCCTTACCCAACTTAGTCAGTTGGTCCACAATTACCCTACCTAATCATAAATTAGAGATCTTTCTCTTGGGCTTGACAACCCTTTACTCAAGATAAGGTCTAGCTTTACAAATTTGGGACACAACTTTGAGTAGCAATGTTATCTTTCCTTAATTTATGTTTAAATTGTTGATTAAGATACACATTTTGAATACTAGAAGATCATGGTTGACATAAAATCTATATACAATGATTTTTTTTTTGTGTGTAAGTATTTCTATAAATAATCATATATATTTTTCTCCAACTTTAGTAATAGCTACAAGTATTTTTGTATATAACTTTAACAATAATTTTATATTCTACTTTTGTGTTTTCCAATTATGACCCCACTTCCAAGAAAAAGGAAACAAAATATTTTTTTTATTATAGTATATGTTAGACCATGTCTTCAACTATGTAAAGCAAATTCTATAAAGATACATGATTATTTTTCATACATCAAATCTACCCAACCCAAAATAATATTATTATTTCTAAGTGGTTCAAGTCTCAATAATGGTAGTAAAAAGGTTTTCATATTTCTCACTTTTAAGCATTTTTTAAGTTCACACATGAAAGAAAATTGTTGAACTTTCTTAATATTGCGTGTAATAAAATTTACATATTTTTTAATTGACACAAACTAGTGAATATATACAAGATAAATTTGGGCTTCTCTTAAATCTTTCATGTAAACATGCACAAAAATAAAATGTAATACATCTATTTCATGCTCAAATATTGCACAATAATAATAAAGATATTTAAGAGTCAAAGACAATAGAGAAGTATTTAATAGGATAATCAAAGGTAAGGGAACAAGACATTTAATGATATTAATTAAATTATGAAATTTTCTAAATATGGCTCAAATAACTGTTTTACACAACAATGTCTATACACTCTAAGCTTTTGAGAAGGCATTTACACTTTATATTATTTAGTTGTTTGAGCTCCTTTTGTGAACACTATTTAAGCAAACCGTTAAATGCATTCCTTTTGTTATTTACATTCTTTAGTAGTTGATGGACATAAGTCTACACCCATTGTCTCACTCAAGTTTTGCATGGGTCTTTTGTTTGAAAATGAGCTATTAGTGTCATTTGTGGAAGAACAAAAGTAACAAAGTATATTTGTCCTTAATTAATTGTACGCATTTGTGAACTAGAAAGGAAGGAATACATGGAAGGATCCCCGTAGCTCTAAGTTGGTGGTTTAACTAAGATTTTCAAAATTGCTAATGATTCATGAAGATAATCCACCGTGGTGAACTCAAGCCTAGGTACCTGCAAAAGGGAAGACAATAAATCTTTGGGTTAGATTTTGCAAGATAAAGAAGGATTCCCCATGAAATCCATTTACAAATCAAACTAGGAATGAAAATATTGAAGAACACAATGCAAATGATAAAAACAAGATAAAATCCTAATTAGATATGCAAACTCTCAATCCCATGGGGGAATTGGTGCCAATTTGATGTGAAAATTTGGCCCTTCCCCAATCCCTAAGATGCAAGATTTGAATGTTAAAGAGATTGATGATCCACTTTTGATGAAATGGTGAGAGCTCCAAACAAAATCTGTAATAACCTAGCTAAGAACTCAAGATGGATGAATGGAAATGGCTAAGTATTTTAGCATGGTAACTTTGTTTGGATTGTGGATGATAAAATGAGGAGAGGGGCTCTTCATTTATAGGATTTCAAGATGGATGAATGCCCAAATTTGAGCAATGTGGGACTAACATTCATCCAATGATATGGTGCCACTTGTCAAGCTATGAATGGATGATGGTTGTGCAAGATTTGGGGTTTGTGCCAATAAATGCTAATATTTGAAATTCAAATTTGTTGAAATGACATGTAAGAGGGAAGGGAAAAATGCAATAAATGCCACTTGGCTCAAGGAAAAGGACATTTAAGATGAATTTATTGCCTTGTTGGATGTACATGTTGACTTGGAATTTTTGAATTCAAATCGAGAGAATATTCCAAAAGATGCCTTGTGAGGAAAATAGAGATTTAATAAATGAATTAAATCTATTTTCATGTGCAACTTGCATTATCTAGAGGATGTGACATGAGATTAGATTAAATTAATCATGGGTTAATTAATTTAATGGGAGATTTGATGATGTGACTTATTTGACTTAGATTTATGGATTTATTTAAATCAAATAAGAGAGGAATATGATAAGAGGCTAATTAAATAAAGATTTTGATTTATTTAGTTAAAAGGGATGGTGTTAGATTAAATCCAATAAGATTTTAATTTATTTAATTTAATGGATAGACTTTAGAGGTTTAATCAAATAAATTGATTATTTAATTAAATAGGGATAATTAGATCAGATGGATTGATTTAATTAACAAGGGAAATGACTTGATTCAGATAAAGTTATTTATTTAACCAAGAGAGGATGCTGATGAATTTAATCAGATAGGGGAATTTGATTAAATAGTTAGACTGAGGAATGATTCAGAATAAATGGTGTTAGTAAGTCTAGATCGTGCATGATGTCAATCAATATATTTTCATGTCTAAGATTTTGCCCCTTCTTTGAAGTATCGCACTCTGCTATGCTTTGGTTCAAGGAATACACAATCTCGATCAAAGTCAAAAGATTTCCCTCTGAAGATTCAGCAAGCTTTGCCCCTAATCACGATGGCGAGAATATGCCATTATAATGCCCCCTCAAGAGATCAGACAAAAATTTCAATTTTTTGGGTGATCTTGCGAAAAAAAAGTGACAAAGTGCCCGACAGGTCCAAAAAGGGTCCAGGAGGCTACAAACGTGTCTAAATGCAATAAAATGGTGAAAAACAAGCCTCAAACAGACAAAAATGGGTTCGGGGGGCCAAAACCCTAGCAGGACAACCCTAAAGGGTCAAAAAACCCCTAATTTTTAGGCTTAAAAGGGGCCCGAGGGGTCATTTTCAAATCATTTTCACACACCTCCACTGGCAACCCTGAGATTCGAGCTCTGACCTCCTGACGATATGG